>OX375876.1:26845357-26894086 GCA_947359465.1 Metellina segmentata | reverse complement strand
GTATTAACGAGTTAAGAGCCAATAACACCTTCACAACCCTCATCAGAAACATTGGATACAAGAAGATTCACCTAAATAAAGGCAGCAGACTTGGCATAGCGTCTACCAACATCACAGTTCAAGAGGAGGAAACCCAAGAATTTCCTGTCAATTCGATCCGAGCAACAGATGCCATCATCCAGGGACGCTGCCATGAGCTCAGACAGACTTTGCATTAGACCACCTTAATGCAAAAGACAAATCAACCCTCCTCCAAACGTTGATGGAGTTTGCTCCAGCCTTCTCCAAGAATATCCATACCCTTGGGCACTCTGACTTAGTTCAACCTAGAGTCAACACAATACACCCTCATCCTATCTCTTCCACGCCCTACCCCATCCCACAGTCACTTCAAAATCACGCAAGAGAATATCTTGAAGAATTGGAGGAAGCAGACATCATAGAAGAACATTCCGCAGAATGGGCATCACCTATGGTGCTGGTGAAAAAGAAAGGACACTCACCTGAAAATCCATCTCTCAGACTTGCTCTTGACCTACGCTTACTGAACAAGGTCATTAATGGTTGTTCTTATCCATTGCCCAAGATTTCCGATATCACTCGGAGCTTGGCAGGGTACCAACTATTCTCTGTCCTTGACCTCAACTCAGCGTACTGGCAGATCCATCTACCAGAAGAGTACAGAAAGTTCTTGACATTCACAACACCATGGAAAACCTACCAATTTAAACGCCTTCCATTTGGAATTAAACACGCAGCAGCACACTTCCAGAGATTTATGGACAAAGTTCTGTCCTCAATCAACCATCATGGTATTCACTGCTACCAAGATGACATCATCATTGCTGCCAACTCAGTTAACGAACTCAACACCAAACTAAGAGATGTTCTCATGGTACTCCAAGCAGAAAACCTCACATTAGCCCCTGAAAAATGCAAGTTTGCCACTCCATCAATCCAATACCTTGGATTCACAATATCAGCTCAAGGACTTACTCCTGGCAACGCAAACACAGAAAAAATCACTAAATTCTCCATACCAAAGAACCAAAGGCATCTAAAAAGATTCATCGGACTGTGTGGATACTACAGACACATAGTACCACAATACCCTGAAAGGATCAAACTTCTCAATGACCTAGCAAACACCAAAACATTCCTATGGACACAAGAACATCAAGACTCGTTTGAATCTCTACAAAAGACATTCTTCAAGCAACCATTCATCCTTCAACCAGACTGGCAGAAGGAGTTCTTTCTGAATACGGACGGATCACATATTGCCATTTCTGGAATTCTTATGCAAATGGGTGAAAAACATCTCCAACCAGTTGCATATTATTCCAGAACCCTTACATCAACAGAAGCAAGATACCCTGCCGGCAAGATAGAGTTGATGGCCATCCACAACTCAGTGAAACACTTCAGGGAATTCCTATATGGAAGACACTTCACCATCCTATCAGACCACATGAACTTTAAATACCATTCCCAACTAGAGAATCCAGCCAACATCGTCGCACGATGGCTAATGGAGCTCGCTGAATATTCCTTTACTTTCCAACACATTAAAGGAGAAACAAACCACCTTGCTGATTATGTCTCGAGAGAACCAGATGGCCAACCAGAGCCAGAGTTTGATACAATTCTTCCAGCACAAGAACTTAACATAATTGCTACTCTAATAACAGATGAATTAAACACGTCCAACATCCTAAGAGAACAAGCGGCAGACAATGAACTTATCGAAATCAAGGACAACCTTGCCAAAACATCACACAGAGATAAAAACAACTTCTTCATTAATCCAAATAGTAACCTCTACTCATGCATATCACAATAAGACAAAACCACTTGAAACAGAAAGAATGTAACAAAACAATAGTAATGCCACACAGCCTCAAGAAATATGCTTTGCAACAAGCCAACCTTTCCCACTTCGGGACTGACAAAACATATTTGCTACTCAAACAAAGGTACTTCTGGAATGGGATGTATGCTGACACAGCCAACTATGTCTCATCATGCACATCGTGCTGTCAGAACAAGAGACTGTACAGCAGAAAACCACCCTTTGGGGAGACTCCAGTTCCCTCCAAACCCAGAGAGTTCGTGTCCATGGACATTCTAGGACCTATTCAAGGCAACAAATACGTGCTCACAGTACTGGATCACTTCAGCAAACACATGGAACTTTTCCCCATGAGCAACATTCAAGCCCAGACGGTTGCCAAATGCCTGATGCAGTATATCACGACATTTGGGAGACCAACCAAGATACTGAGTGACTTAGGCACCCAGTTCACATCTGAAATTTTCCAACAGATCACCACCATTCTGGGTATCTCGTTGCACCACACAACCGCCAGGAACCCAAAAGCAAATGGACAATCAGAGCGAATCAACTCGTCTCTCAAAAACACTATTCTTGCTCTCACTGACAGACGCGTAGACTTCAATACTGCAGTGGCTATACACAAACAGATGTATAATGCATCAAAGCACAGCAGTCACGGCTTTACGCCAGACATTGTCCACTTTGGACGTAACCTCAGCCTAGTCTTCGACACTACTGAGGAAACAGAAGAGGTTTCAAGTCCACTCATCACTACAGATGGACACACGAATGACCTACTAAGAGGCTTACAGATCATCCGCAAAGAAACGGAAGAAAATCTGAGGCATCAACAAGGCATTCAACAACAGAGGCTTAACCAAAACAGTGCCCAACGTGTCACAAAGAGAGGTGACGTTGTATATATCAAGAATGGGGACAAATTCAAAGTGAGATTCAGTGGACCCTATGAGGTCATAAAGAAACCAAATGGTCACACATGCATCATTAGAGAACTGGACAACCATGCAGCTCCAGAAATCACAGTAAATAACCACCGCCTCAAAATTTCAACACGCCGCTTTGCATACTTAGAAACTGGGAGTGATGACAACACACAGTGTCAAGAACAGAACTCTGGACCAAATCTCCGTCCAAGGCGAAAGTAACCCAAGATAGACAGGAGTGTATATTATTTACTTTATGTGTCTCCATGTTGTTATATTTTTTGTTTACATTCTTACTTATATACGGAAAAATATATATATATATAAAAGTTAGTCAGGTTTCCTCCCCTCCCTCCCTGTGTCAATATTATGAGTGTATTAATCTGACCACAATGGGCCACTCCAGCGATCCAGTGGTGAGTATGCCGTTACGCAACAGGGAAAATTATTCATGATAACAATCAATAACTATCTTGTATATCTTTCAGAAGGAAGACCAACTCAACAATAGAGTTAGACCACAAGTAGGTCAGCCTACCGATTTCGCCTCCTATACACAATGGAGTTAGGGTCCTTGGGTATGTTTGGCCAACATACCTCAAGGTCCTCCTCAGCTTCATTCATCCCATACACTAAACCATGAGGCATTTCTGTGGCTGGCCACTGTAGGGATGCTCCATGGTAAGTGTAATGTAAATTAAGGTCAACCCCTCTGACATATTCTCTCACATAGTGCAATATGCTTCAATTGGGATTCCTTTCGGCATAAATGCAATAAAATAACAGACACAACAAGTCATCCTATATGACTCTTTAATTTTATATTGTTTATGTATATTTTGTCTGTATGGTTTATTGCAATTTAGTTGTTATGTACTGTGAAATTCTTGCTATTATTCAAATCATGTGACTACAATGTGTATAAATTTGTTGTACTTTTATCTAACAATTATGTTGATTTTAGTGATGTCAATTATCCTCTGACATGGGTGGTGTTCCAGGCGGAAGTGCTCAGTTCCCAGCAAGTTAGTAAAACTCCTCAAAAGTTAAGAGGAGGGAAGAAGCTGTCATACGACATCCGTCCTTTCCAAAATTCAGTACCAATCCCGAAGAACAGAACCCAATTTCCCAGTTTAACACCATACGAGAGAAACGGTTTGCAGGCCATTTGAAAGACGCTCCTGTTCTCACATCTGCAAAATCGCTGTCGCGAATGCGAGCCTGTTCTAAGTTTTGAAAAGCTTTTATGGAATTAGAAATAAAATACGGAGCAGGTGAGGTGAAAGCAAACCTCCAATATAATTTCAATACTACGATCCTAACAAAATTAAATATACAAATTATAATTCAGTTAGTTTATTTTAAAAAAGGTCGCTCTTAAACATTTTCTTGCGGTTTACTTTGATTCTATACCTGTGAAGAAGTGTAATGTTCTATATATATTAAAATTATAAGTTTTAATTAAGAAATCGTCTCCTTGTGTACTTCTGTGGACTTTCCGGTGGAGTGGTCGTTCACGGTAAGTCGTTGGTCGCCAACTCATTTTTGTCGCCAAATCAAGATGGCGGCCGAATTCCGTAACAGCAGATAGGGTTGCCATAACAAAAACGGCAGATGTGAAGAAAATACGCAAAAGGTGAAGGTTACCATATTTGGCGACAAATCGCCTTCTTACCGTGAACGACCACTCCACCAATGAGGTAGGACAATTCATATTCCTTCCGATTTGAAAGATATTGTTTCTACACAACAACTGGCATCCCTGCCGGGATTGAGAACAAACATTTTGACTGAGTGCTGGAATTTTAGTGAATCTAAAGGGAACTTTCGTTTTGAATTACGGAATTTTGTCTTTGAACTAACGGAACCTTCGTTTTTGAACTTGAGGAACTTTTGTCTTCGAAAGCATTGATTAAATATGACCGAAGATCCGTTAGTACTAATTTGTAAGAAGAAACGTGGCGTATTGCGAACGTCCGTTACGAAAATTAGTAAGAGATTGGAAACAATGTTAGAAAAAACGAAAGGAGACGAAGATGAAATAGAACAGACACTAGAGGAGTTAAATAGCACCTTTGAGGATTTGAAATTAATAGATAACGAACTAGTAAGCCTTTTGAAACCTGATGATGTAGACAAAGAATTACAATCAGCGGAATTGTATCGCTTTCGTAGTCTGGAAGTTTAAAGCTAAGAAGCGTTTACGTGCTTTAAATCAATCCGTTACCAGTAATCCTCAATCACATGTAAATGCAAATGTGGAAGGATCGAACTTCAACCAGAATGTAAGAATGAAATTGCCAAAAATAACGATTCCTAGATATTATGGAGATGTGAGTCAATGGCTCACGTTTTGGAATTCTTTTGAAATGGCAATTCATAAAAATGAGTCTTTAGATCCAGTGGACAAATTTATTTATCTTAAGGCGCAAGTAGGAGGTTCTGCGTTAAGTACTATTGAAGGTTTTGACATTTCGTCCGAAAATTACTTTAAGGCAGTAGAACTGTTAGAAGATCGATTCGGTCGTAAAGATGTTCTAATAAATACACATATGCATGACCTGTTACGTATCGCACCACTTAAACGGTCCAATGACATTAGAGGATTTCGGAAACTTTATGACAGCTGTCAAATTCAAATACGAAGCTTGGACTCTCTTGGAGTTTCATCTGAGACGTATGGACGTTTATTGTGTCCTATGATCTTGAAACTGTTACCTCATGATTTGATTCTCGGTACAGCTACACTCTACGTTTATGACTGATGGCAACGGCTTGGCGATTTTTTTTTGGCGCACTTCTAAAGTCGCCAAGGAAAGAATTATTTCTCAACTCTTTTCCTGTCACAATTTTTTTTCTTTTTACAACACACTTTTTAAGCACATTTCAGAACGTTTTAAAAAGTGTATTTTAAAAAAAATTTCACAAAAAGTAGTAAGCTTAATCACATATCAAAACACATTTGTGAACCAGCGGAGAAACTAAGCTACGAATGGTAAGAATACCCTGAAACTTATCAATTACACTAAATACAGTGAGCATGTTGAAAAAGAAAAAGATTTACAAAAGAAAAAAAGCAAGAAATAATACCTGATAACGTCAGAATTCTCTCGTAAAAAAATAATGAAAACGAAAATGGTCAAAAAAACAAAACTCTTAATCCTATCGTGAAAACTCTTATAACAAAATAAAAATTCCACAACGGTCAAAATACAAATAAATGGACCAATGGTATCACAGAAAACGATTTAAAAGGACCAATGCAATAAAAGGATATTTTAGAAACAAAATAACCAATGGGAGGAAAGAAAAAATTTCAAACGAATCAATGAAATCAAACGATTTTAACGGATTTTGGAAGAACTTTCTAGAATATTCAAAATGAAAATTGAAAGTTTCCGTTTGCCGAGGTTGCCGTAAAAACCGCAACAGGAAAGATGGGTTGCCTTAATTTATCGTAACTCGCTATAGAAGTGCGCCAAAAAAAATCTCCAAGCTGTTGCCATCCCTCATAAACGTAGAGTGTAGCTGTACCTGATTCTCGAATTTCACAAGGAATTCAACAGTGGTGATTTTACTCTGAATAATTTGATCGAATTTTTGAGTAAACAATTAAATTCACGAGAACGATGTGAAACATCGTATTTCAATTGTGATACTCAGATTCTTCGACATGATCACTCTCGACAAAAACAAATAGGTGCCGTCGCTGAGAGATTCGAAGGGAGGAAGTTTGAAAGAATCGCAACAGCTGCTAATTTGTTATCGAGTTCGGAAGCAAAGGATAATAAATTATGTGTATTTTGCTCTGATTCCCACTTAAGTTCTGATTGCAAATATGCTATGGGTTTAACCCTGGCTGAAAGAAAGGCTATTTTATCTAAAAGGGGTGCATGTTTTAGATGTCTAAAAATGAAGCATGTTTCTCGTGATTGTAAAGTGAAAATAACTTGTTCTATTTGTAAAAAAAGGCATTCTGATATTATGTGTTTTTCAAATTATTACTGCTCAAATGATAATGATACTCCATTAGTGACTGAAAATACTGTTCTCTTAAATCATTCTTGTTCTAATGAGGTGTATCTGCAAACGTTGATTGTGTGTATCAATGCTAATGGCTCAAATCATTTTATTAGGATTATTATTGACACAGGTAGCCAAAGGTCATACATTTCTACATTTATAGCTCATAAAATTAAGTTAAAATGTTTGGGAGAGGCAATAGTTACTCATGGACTTTTCGGTGGAATGGAGGAAAGTGTAAGACATAAACGATATTCTGTGACATTGAGAAGTATTGACAAGAGTTATTCCTGCGAAATTGAAGTGATGGACCAGAAAAAGATATGTGCACCTATTCCTAAACTGAAGAATTCACGGTGCATAAACAAAATAAAGGATCATGGTATTTTTCTCAGTGACATTTTCATGAACCAACATTGTCTTTTTGAGAAAGATCCTAATGAAATTCATATGTTATTGGGAACTGACATAGCAGGAAAGTTATTCACTGGTGAAATCAAACAAATTATAGAGGGATTGACAGCCGTGAATACACATTTAGGTTGGACTATTATGGGCAAAACAAAGGAAACGGAAACTAAAGATTTTTCAAACACACTCCTATCACTTCATGTTAATGAATCAAAAATTTCCGATCTGTGGAGACTCGATACTCTTGGAATTCTCGATCCAGGGGAAAAGAAGACCAGGATGGAACTTGAAGAAGCTGCAAAAATTCATTTCCTGCAGAATATTTCCAGAGATGAAGAAGGAAGATACATTGTGAGTCTTCCATGGATACAAGATCATCCTCCTTTGTTGAACTGTAGGAACATGGCTGAAAAAAGGCTGAAAAATTGCGTCAAATCCCTAGAAAAGGCAGAAAAACTGAAGGACTATCAGGCTGTTTTCCATAACTGGTTAGAGGAGGATATTATAGAAGAAATCCACTTTGAGAAGAAAGGCACTAACGAACATTTCTTACCCCACCATCCAGTTTACAAAGAAAACTCTACAACGAAAGTCAGACCTGTTTTTGACGGTTCAGCGAGAGAGAAAAATTCCCCGTCCATAAATGATTGTCTCGAAAAAGGACCAAATGTCGTGGAGCTCATACCATCCATCATAAATAGATTTAGATTTGGTAAGTATGGAGTAATTGCCGATATTGAAAAAGCTTTTTTGCAAATCAAACTTCAAGAACAAGATAGTTCATTTCTGAAGTTTTTATGGTGGGAGAATGGCAAGAAAGAAGATCCCAAGATATTTCAACATAAACGGGTTGTGTTTGGAATTTCGTCTAGCCCTTTTTTGCTGGGTGCAACGCTAGAATATCATTTTAAAAATGCACCAGCCCATTTACAAGAAACGGTGAAGAAACTCATGAACTCGTTTTATGTTGATAATTGTGTTTCCAGCGTGAGTAGCAAAGAGGAACTCGAAAAATTCATTTCGGAGTCTAAAATTCTTCTTAGCTCTGCAAAATTCAACCTTAGAGGGTGGGAGCACACAGCCGAAAATAGAGTCATAGAAGAGAGAAAAGTTCCTGTTTTGGGATTGAATTGGAGACCAGATGTTGATACTTTGTCCGTCAATTCTAAAGATTTCTCTGAGGATAATGAAAAACCGATAACGAAAAGGAAGATTCTCTCTTCAGTTCATCGCATTTTGGATCCAATCGGATTTACCTGTCCGGTCACTCTGGGACCAAAACATATGTTGCAGGAATGCTGGAAGATTGGAGTATCGTGGGATACAGAATTGCCTCTTGAGATAGCCAATAAGTTTAACCGATGGAAGAGGCAATTGGAATATCTAAAAGACATTGAAATACCTAGATGTTTCTTGAAAGATTTTTCACCTGGCACCGATGTATCCATTCATGTGTTCTGTGATGCCAGCAAGATGGCATATGCAACGTGCATCTTTGTACGAACTCAAAACAATCAAGTCGCAACGTGTCAATTAGTGCAAGCTCGAAGTAGAGTTGCTCCTTTGAAACCAATTTCTATACCTAGAATGGAGCTTTTAGCTTGTACGATTGGATCTAGGCTTGCACATGCAACAAAAATTGATCTTGGGTTAGAGAACGTGCCGATTTTCTATTGGTCTGATTCAGTAAATGCGCTCTACTGGATCAGAAAAAATGAAAACTGGGGAACATTTGTGTACAATCGAGTACAAGAAATTCGACTTTTAACGAATCCTGAGGATTGGAGACACATATCCGGTACTTTAAATCCGGCTGATCTTCCGTCACGGGGATGTACTGCTGGGGAATTGAAGAAAGGTCGCTGGTGGGAAGGACCAAATTGGTTGAAACAACCCTGTGATAAATGGCCAGTCTCGGATGCGGGCCCAGATTTTGAGGTTGTCAATTTGGAAAGACGAAAAACAGTAGTGTCTGCTGCCAACATTGAATCAGATAATCTTGCCTTTTCTAGAATTTCAACATACGACAAAATAATACGAGTAATAGCATGGATATTTCGTTTTTACAAAAATGTCAAAGTAAAGATCGATGAAAGAAATTATGGCGGTCTGAATGTTGAAGAAATCGAAAAGGCTGAAAAAACAGTATTCAAACAAGTTCAGCACCAAAGTTTTGGGAAGGACTGCAAAGCAGGAATATCTCAAATGCAAACGCTATTTGATTCAGATGACCTGTTAAGAGTCAAATCAAGGATTAGCATGAGAAAGGATTTAGAAAATTTTCGTTATCCCATAGTTCTTCCTTCTAAACACCCTATTGTTGTTAAATTAATTTTGAATAAGCATAATGAACTCTGCCACGCAGGTCTTCAGATTATGATATCTACACTACGGGAGAAATATTGGATACTTAAGAGTAGAAAAACCATAAGGCGAGTTCTCAGTGGATGTATTAAATGTAAAAGATTTACAGTTCGACCTTTCGAAACTCTCAGTGCACCTCTTCCTGAAGATCGAGTTAGAGAAGCCCAGGTTTTCGAAGTTGTTGGGGTTGATTTGTGTGGACCTTTGGTTCTAAGGAATAGAACAAAATGTTGGATAGTACTATTTACATGTGCCGTATTTCGTGCCGTCCATATCGAACTAGTTACATCTTTATCGACAGATGTTTTTATTCAAGCTTTAAGAAGATTCATCGCCAGAAGGGGTCGGCCAAGTACTATTTACTCCGATAATGGAACAAATCTAGTTGGAACATCCAACGAGCTGAAATCGGTTGATTGGAAAAGGTTGCAAGATTATGCTTCTGTGAAGAGCATCAGTTGGAAATTCAATCCTCCTTCTGCACCCTGGTGGGGTGGATTTTGGGAACTCCTGATTGGTATGTTAAAGAACATCCTTAGAAGAGTCCTGGGAAGGGCTTGTCTGCAGTACGAAGAACTGTACACGATTCTTTGCGATGCTGAAAGCGTTATTAATGCAAGACCATTAACGTATCTTTCCGAAGACAGTGATGATCTTGTAGCCTTGACTCCTGCCATGTTCTTACAGGAAATCAGGGAAACAGGAGTTCCGGACATAGATCTGATCGATGCCAACAAGGCAAATAGACGATTTGCTTATAAACAAAGGCTACGCCAGGAGCTTAGGAAACGTTTTAGAATCGAGTATCTAGGCCAACTCAGAGATTTTTCCAGGGTTCGAAGAGAATTTAACGTAGAAGTAGGAGACATAGTCCTAGTTGGGGATAGTAATTCGAAAAGATCCAACTGGCCATTAGCTAAAGTTGTGAAGTTGCTTCCTGGGAAAGACGGTAAAGTGCGAGTCGTCGAAGTCAAAACAAAAACCGGATCCTTCTTACGGCCAGTCCAGAGATTGTACCCGTTGGAGATACGGAAAATTGAAGAACCATCAGTTCCAGACGGGTATTCACAACAGACTGTGGAAGATCAAGAACCAGATTCCTCTTCTGTGGACGCTTCTGGTATCGTGCCTGTCCAAACAGAATCTTCAAATTTAGCTAAAAACCGAATTCGAAAGTCAAGATGTGGACGAACTTTAAGACCTGTCCGCCTTTAGAAACTGAACTGATTCCTGAGTTTCATTAACCTGATACTCAGTGGTGGGAGGATGTCGCGAATGCGAGCCTGTTCTAAGTTTTGAAAAGCTTTTATGGAATTAGAAATAAAATACGGAGCAGGTGAGGTGAAAGCAAACCTCCAATATAATTTCAATACTACGATCCTAACAAAATTAAATATACAAATTAGAATTCAGTTAGTTTATTTTAAAAAGGTCGCTCTTAAACATTGTCTTGCGGTTTACTTTGATTCTATACCTGTGAAGAAGTGTAATGTTCTATATATATTAAAATTATAAGTTTTAATTAAGAAATCGTCTCCTTGTGTACTTCTGTGGACTTTCCTTTAGAATTCTTGAGTTTCAGTGATGTTTCGACGGTCAGGATGATTGATTCTCACCCGGGACACAAATGAGGTAGGACAATTCATATTCCTTCCGATTTGAAAGATGTTGTTTCTACACAACAATCGCTTAACGAAACTTTCCCCTAATGAGAAAACCAGATGTGTGAAGTTACCATGTCCGTTGGGGCCGACAGAATTGGAGTGGAATCGCACAGTGCTTGGCGTATAACGACATTCCACCCAACCATAGCACGAGCGCTGTCGCCAATCTTTTCGCTCCAAGCACTGTTTGGCGAGAGAAATGCTCAAGCGCAAAAACGAGGGTTTTCGATTTTCCAGTCTCCCCTTCTTTTTTCGGACCGCCTGGCGTGGCCCAACGACTCAGGTATTTAAATGTTTTGAACTACACTCTCCCCTCCTTAAATTTTGACAATTTCATATCTCTAGTGAGACTTGTCACCTCCCACGGAAGTAACGATTCTATTCTTGGACGATTTCTGTGGCTTGTTAAAAAGACTAGAGCATTATAAGTATCCATTTCAACTCCCGCTGGAACACCACCAGCCCTTGAATAACTTTATACTGACAACTATCATTATTACCTGTACAACTCATATATGCATATATTCTCAAATGAATAAACAGGGGTTCATTTATCACCAGTACTCTGTCTTCCTTAGTAAACATTTTTAAACTCCCACTATACGATCCTTAATCTGAAAATCACCATTGTAATCATTGTTACAAGGATTGATAGGCTCTCGCGGGATAGAAGCCGTAGTAGAAATCGCGGACCACGTGCGCGCAGTGCATCACAAAAACAAAACTTCGATATGTGCTGGTATCATTTTAAATTCGGGGATAAGGCTGAGAAGTGCATTCCCCCTTGCAATTTTGAATAAAACGACCTAGGCGAGGTGTAAAGGCGACAACAGCCTTGCCACATAGTTCCCGTCGCCTTTTTGTCCGAGACAAGCTCACTAACGTAAATTTTTTAGTGGACACTGGTTCGGACGTATCCATAGTCCCAGCATCATCTTCCCAAAAGAGAAGTCAAACCCAAATGACGCTATCGGCAGCTAATTCATCACCCATTTCGGTATATACCACTCAAAATCTCTCGCTAGATCTAGGTTTAAGACGTATTTTTAAGTGGACTTTCCTTGTTGGTAATGTTTCCATTCCAATAATTGGTGCTGATTTCTTATGTTATTTTAATTTAATGCCCAATCGCAATGTTAAAAATTAATTGATTCTAAAACAAACATCAGCTCTAAATGTACCTTACAAATAAGTGAAATCCATTCAATCAAAACAGTTACAGGTGATAGTGTCTACCATAACTTATTGCTAGAATTTCCTGATATTACCAAACCGCCTCGCGCGGATCAAGAGATCAAACATTCAATAGTGCATTACATTCCTACAAAAGGACCCCCTGTAGTTGCCAAGGCACGTCGTCTAGCACCAGACCGGCTACGAATTGCAAAATATGTTAGAATTAGGCCACATGCGTCCCTCAAAGAGTAACTACGCCTCACCATTACATATGGTTTCAAAAAAAGATAGCACAGAATGACGGCTTGTGGGAGACTACAGATCTCTAAACGCCCAAACCATTAAAGATAATTATAATATCCCCAACATTTTAGACTTCACCTCTGAACTCCATGGTTCAAAAATCTTTTCACACATTGATTTAATTAAGGCATACCACCAAATTCCCATACACCCAGAAGACATTCACAAGAGTGCTATAATCACGCCTTTCGGGTTATTTGAGAGCTGTCGAATGCAATTTGGTCTGTGCAATGCCGCTGCCACTTTCCAAAGATTCATTGATCAAATAACTCGCTATCTCAAATTAGTTTATGCTTTTGTAGACGATATATTGGTTGCATCCCAATCTGACGAAGAACATATCTTGCACCTAAAAATTTTATTTCAAAGGTTACAAGATTATGGTCTTATCCTTAAACCCTCTAAGTGTGTATTTGGCGTTTCCTCGATAAATTTCTTGGGTTTTAAAGTTTCTGGAGAAGGAATAGAACCCCTTAAAGATAGAGTAGACTGTATTTTAATTTTCCCAAGCCTGACTCATTAACGCAATTAAGACGCTTCTTAGGCATGTTTAATTTTTACAGTCGTTTTGTCCAAAGAGCTGCACATTTATTAGCACCTTTAAACAAATTTCTAGAAGGAATTAGAATTTTTAAAAAATGCAGGAAACCAAAACCAAATGACCTCCAGGAAACGCTCCAATGGAATGAGACTGCTGAGAGGGCATTTACTGATGCCAAAAATGCTTTGGCTAATGCAACTCTGATTCGTCATCCAATTCCAGGAGCCAAACTCAGTGTTTGGGTAGATGCCAGCAACCTTGCAGTTGGTGGTTCCCTGATGCAGCTCAATCAAGATCATTGGTAACCTATCGCCTTCTTTTCGGTCAAGCTAACTAACAGCCAACTCAAGTTCTCCACCTATGATCGTGAACTGCTGGCCATCTATACAGCAGTCAGGCGATTCCGGCACATGCTTGAAGGCAGACACTTCATTATTTACACTGACCAGAAACCACTTGTTTATGCTTTTAAGCAGAACCCTGACAAGTGCAGTCTACGTCAGTGGCGCCATCTCGCAGTTTAGTACAGATGTATGTCATGTCAGTGGAGTCAACAACACTGTCGCAGATGCCCTTTCCCGCATTGAACTCAGTCAAATCTCAAATTCATTTCTTGATTTTGAGGCTTTTGCTCGAGCACAACAAGATGCTGCCAGAGCTACAGAGTTTTCAAAACAAACACAACTCTGCTTTTATTCTAAAAAGCATGCCATCCCCACTGTCTGCTACAGAACTCATTTGTGACTCATTAACAGACTATCCTAGGCCCTTTGTTCCAGTAAATTTTCGAAGAACTGTTTTCGAACATTTCCACAATTTAGCACATCCAGGTGTTGCAACGTCCCTACAACTGATATCATCACGATACGTTTGGCCTAACATGTGGAAAAATGTGAAAGAATGGGTTCAAAGCTGTAATGCCTGTCAACGATCAAAAGTACACAGGCATACAAAAACACCTATAGGTACTTTCACACTGCCTGATGCAAGGTTTTCATACATCCATATTGACCTAATAGGCCCTCTACCTCCATCAGATGGAAAAGCCTACTGTCTAACTATGATAGATAGATACACAAGATGGCCAGAGGTAGTGCCCATAGCTGACATCACTGCTGAAACAGTTTGCCGTGCACTTTTCGACGGTTGGATTTTTCGGTTTGGGTGTCCTGCCTCAATAACAACCGACCAGGGTCGACAATTTGAGTCAGCCCTTTTCAAAGAGTTGACCAGATTCCTCGGCACAAACCGAATTCGAACAACATCATTCCACCCTCAATCTAACGGTTTAGCAGAGCGATTTCATCGAGTGTTAAAGAGCTCAATAAAAGCTCACGAAAACACCAGGTGGACTGATACTCTACCTGCAGATTTACTTGGTTTGCGAGCTGCTGTAAAACCTGACATTAAAGCTTCAAGTGCAGAGTTGGTGTATGGAACTTCCCTCAGACTGCCAGCTGACATGTGTTCCCAAACTCCATCTGCAGTGTCTTGTGATTTTACCTTTGTGCAACAATTGAAGGACAAAATGAACAGCTTTAAGCCATCATTTACATCTGCCCATGGTCACTCGAAAACTTTTGTGCATCCAAAACTGGAAGAATGCACTCATGTATTTCTTCGGGTTGACAAAGTTACACCAGCACTATCGCAACCTTACACAGGTCCACATAAAGTTCTATCGAGGACTGATAAGCACGTCACCATTGAGAACAATGGAAAGAAAAACTGTGTTTCTCTCGATAGAGTCAAACCTGCATTTATTTTTTGTGATTTGCCCAATTCTGCTGATGAACCTGTCATCAGAAAGGACTGTGTGTCAGACAATCCTGGTGTGAATAAACCATCTACCAAATTAGATAGATATGTGCGATTTCCTAAGAGACTGATCACCGAAATTGGATGAACTCTACAAACAATGAGATGTTTTTGTTTCTACAATTGGGGACATGTCATTTATCTTTTCTCTTTTATATGCTAATCAGGTTCTATATTGGAATATTCATGTGATACAAATCACCCATAATTTTATAATTTATTCATATGTAATTATTGCTATTGTATTGTAATATCCAACCACAGTTTTTGTTTTGCACAGGTATGCCATGTATCGTTCTGTCGCTCCCCTTCATCACTGGGGGGATAATAATGTGGCAGTATCAATCTTAGACCAATAGATGGCACCACAATCCAACAGCCCATTTTAATCCGCTAGAGGAATTGGGATGTGGTGTGCTTTTGAAAGATCACTCTCTTCTCGTCCCGGCTAGCATGGCATGCGTTGTGTATGTATACTTGTCTGATGTTGTGTTTGAATAAACGTAAGTTTGAAATCTACTTCCATCGTTGTCTGCAGTCGCCCAGCAATCCCAACAACATAATTAAACTGCTTAAAACGAAAATCGCTGAGTCTCACTCCATTGGTAATAGTGTGGTGTACCAAAAACGCCACAGTGTTGATCTGGCTGGGCCCCTTTTTCTGAGGAACGGTACCAAAACGTGGATTGTGCTCTTTGCGTGCGCTGTGTACCGTGCGTTTCATCTCGAACTCGTCTCTTGTAGGTTGTCTCATCGAGTAGGTATCTTGTCATTAGAAAAACTGACGAGATCTTAAAGAACGAGATACCTTGTCACAGCCTTGTCAATGTCAATACCAACGGAAGAACTTTTCAGTGTGATTGCTAGCAACCAGGAAAAAAAGGACGGAGCTATGTCGGGAGCGGGACATGGCCACAAGGCATAAGTATATGTCAGTGAAGCCATATGGTGAACTGAGAGGAAAGAAATTAGTTCTAGACCTTTTCAATTTCACACATCAAATGTTCATCGCTCTGATCGTGGTTCAAATTACGAGGTGTTGTATTCGGATCTTTTCCTTAAGGGATTAATCCCGGACCATCGTCAATAGCCCGTTGTGTTGCTCTTGTACGACGTTAATTAAAATTTCCTTACCGCACATATATCACAATTGGTGGATACTGTAACGTATACTTCCGGAATATCTTTTAAATATAATGATAGTATTTCTTTTTCCTTATTCCAAGACATAGCGATACTTCCTGTGTTTATTTATGCTTCTTATTACTCTTGGAAAGGATATCTTTTTCTTTTGGCATATTTATGTGAGCTTAAATGGTTTTCCCGGAAGTTTATTATTTCTTTTATGTATAACGTTGGTGAAATATTATTTTTGAAAACTGCTTTTTAGTAGGGATGTTACTAACAGTGATTTGACAGTAGCAGTTCTAAATGTGACTGCTACTGACGAATAACTGTGATTCAAAACTGTGATTGTGATTCAAACTGTGATTGAATCTTATTGGTTGACTGCAAGGTATCTCTAGTCACTCGTAGCAACGGAGTGCTTTTATTTATGTGTTGAATATTTTCAATAATACGACTTCGTCGAAGGAATACATAGCTAAGTCGGTAACGTCGTGGCCTTACCAATGCTCTAGTTTATAGTTCAAACCCCAGTATTTTTTTCATCCAGATCAACTGGAATATATTTAATAAAACGCACAACTGCCACTCAATAAACCTTCAATTATAAAATGAATTTTTCATTTTTATTTCGCCACTATGAGCCGTTTTTTATTTTTAGCCTGCAATTCATTTTTTTAAAGGTACTTTTTCTCCTCAATAAATGAATATTGGTGACTAAGATGGTTTCAACTATATCGAAATTTTCATATAAATTAAACTTTATAATTAATTAAACATTAAAATCAAGAGATATACATTAGAATGCTTGATCATTTTACTTCTAATTGAATTCAAATTATGGATTTTTAATCTTTAAATAAATATATATAATTGACAAACCTATTTTTTATCTTTAAATCCGTTTCACTAAATAACCTTTATCCAAAATATTTGTTTGTTGAAGAAAAATGTTTTCATCGTAGTATGTGTAGCAAGACAATTTCCTTACATTTGATAATGTGACAATTTCAAAACATTAAGTAATTTTTCTAAATCTCTAGTAACATTCGAATTAATTTGTATTGTTGTATTCGTGGTGGTGCAAAGACGCAACAATTTTATTTGAGACGAAGAAAACACAAAACGAACAACAGCAGAAAAGTCAAACCTTACTGTGAAAAATCTGTAGCTTTTGACTTGTTTCAACAATTTCTGTCCAATACTTTAGTTTATAAATCATACAATTTTTACAAAATATTAACTAAAATGTGGAGTAGTTCAGTTTTCACACAACACTGGAGTAACCACGTATTATTGTCAACGGTCCGGGATCCACCCCGAAGACAAAAGTTGAAGATATTCTCTTTAGTAGCACTTTAAAATTGATAAGCTGAGTGAAAGTATATAATTTATCTCTAAGACAAACAGGGAATATTCTAACGAGTAGCATTTTTATTTGTTTTGAAAACAGTCTGTCAGGGAATTCCAGAGAATCAGTGTTTAAAAACAACAAATTATACGCTTTAAAAATTAAACATTCAGTCATCAAAATTTTTTGTACTTGCATTACGATATTTAAGAATGCATTCTTTATCGCTGTAAACATTGTTGTGTTGATCCTCCCTCTGAAACGGTTTCATCTTAAGAGACAAACTTTAAAGAAGGCAGAAACTCGTAAAACGTATTCTAATCACTAGCGAAATGAAATAAATATCTCCCCCCCCACTCTCCCCCTCCTGTGATTTTGACTCATTCAAGTTATACTTTCAGAAGCACATAATTCATTTTTTAGAATTAAAAACAATTTACAAGAGGTTAAACAGAACAATTTTAATTATAAATAAACCAAAAAAAAAATAATAATAAGTTCTAGTCATGTTACTCTATATAAAAAAACAACAAAATAAATAATCAGTGATAGTTTAAGAACGAACAAAAAATTATTTAAAACAGAGAATTTAAAATGTTTTTATATGAACTCTCCTTAAAACTGACGAGATTCTTTTTTTCTTTAGAAAAAGGCGCGGGAATCTGGTGAGTTATAAAGCAACGTATTACCTTCTAAAACATCCGGTTAAAAATCCTCCAGAGAAATCCCAATCCGTCACAGACCAACTGGCACCGCTACCAAATAACCAAAACTCAGTCACAGCTTTCACTGCTACCGAATCACCGATCCCGGTCGCAATCACCGATCGTAGTAACAGTATCAATATCAGCTAAGGTATCAGCTTAGCGATATCAGTTTAGTAACTGTTACCGAATCACTGATACCAAATCACTGATACCGAATAACTGATACCGAATCACTGTTACCCAATCACGGTTACCCAATCACTGATATTTTGATATTTGAGTAACAGGTATGAACTGTGATTCACAAGTATCTGTGATTGGGTAGCAGTTCTGTGATTTGCTTAACATCCCTACTTTTTAGTCGATTGGATGTTTCTTTGAAGAGTGGACACGGTGCTGTGTCAGAGTGGCATGCTTCAGCCGTTATGTTTTCTACGTATGATGAGATGTAGTTGTGACTGTGATATCGCTACCAATTTGTAAATAATTTTTTTTATTCTTTAAAAAAGGGTTATTTCTTTTATTACGATGTCACAATACACAGTTGATATATATATATATATATATATATATATATATATATATATATATATATATATATATATATATATATATATATATATTACAATTGGTATTCGCTGTGAATGTTGAAGATTGTGGCTCATTACCGACTTCCATGGGTTGAACTTCAGCATTCGACTGTAAAACGTTTATGTCATCAAGTATACCGTTTGCGTTAACCTGAGCGGTACAGATACTTATCGCACTCATATCAGGCATTTGTTCACCTTGAAGGGGCAACGCATATACTTTCAAGAACGTCCTTCGAACCCGTTAACACTCAGCATCGGACGTCCAGATCTTCTTGGATTCCTCATCTCTCGATCTTTCTTCCTGTTGACGTTTTCTATAGTTCTTCTGGTGTTTATTATGCATATATTTGGACATTTTGAAATTTTTGTGATTTTGCTCTCTTTGAAGTTCGATATCTAACCAAGTATTAAACATTTTGGTCTTATTTCTATCATTATTTATCAAGCGTAAACAGACGAAACAAATAACACTTCAAACTTCGTACTCGCACAAAGCAGGCGGGAGTTAGAATAAATTAATGTGAGCGGCTTTGCGCATATTCGACGACTATCCATTGCTCTGCGATTACATCACTCGATGATGTCAGCCAAGATCAATGAGTATTTATGACATGCATTGTTTAATGTTCTATTGTACGCGATATCGTTCATTTATGTATCGTTTATATATTTCAAGTTATTAAATTTTTTGTGACCCTCAAAAATAAAGCGTGGTTTACCGATTTCGAATGGTAATATGTATTCTAAGTCAAAATACATTCGATTGAAGAATTGTTGAAATAAATACTCCTCTCTTAATTTTCAAACTTTTTTAGTTAAGGGCCGCAGTAGCCGGATTGGAAGAGTAATGGATTGGCAACCTGATGGTTTGCGAATTTGGTGTATGTATGAAAAATATGATTGTATTTTCCGTTTCTAATTGTATCGTTTTCCCACTATTGCTTTTGAAGAGTGGGGTGCGAGATCATTTGTGAGTCTGATTTCATCATCTGACAATGTTTCAAAATTTCCTGGAATTTTCCTAGAACCCTTCCCTTCGGGGTTTATTCCGGACCGTCACAAATAGCCCGTTCGTGATGCTTCAGTGGGACGTTAATAAAAAATACCAATACCATACTATCGTTTTGTTTTCTCTACTATTATAAAAGGAAGTGTTTATGTATGTGTGTGTGTGTGTGGACTGTCCTGACGAATCTATGGCACTTACAATAGTGGGATTCGGCACACAGACACAGGTAGTCCAAACTTTTGGCAATTTTTCTATCGCGGCCGAATTTTAAAATTTAATCTAGAACATTTCAAAATTAATTTATTGACATATTTAATTATTATTGTTTTCCTTGGAATGGCGACAGTATTTTAACAGAAGATCTGTAGTTCTTTTTCTGTTTCCTAGATCGTTAAAGATAGAGTAAATATTTCAACGGATTTGAAATCTGCGGAAAATTTTACATTAGATCTATACCTAAAAATATGATTTTCTTTAAAAAATAATTTTTAAATTGTAACTGTTACATTTTTTAACCATACGATTTTAACTTTCACGGTCGAGAGGTCACAGATTTCATTTCCTGCTTTTTAAATTGTAACTTTTTTATTTTGTAATACGAATATGAGCGCATTAGACAGTGACGTTACGACTTTTACACAATTCCAGCGAAGAAAAGCAAAACAAAAACAATTTTTTTGAATGACATTGTTTAGTTCTTTTTTGTAAAATCGAGATCGTTAAAGATGGATTGAAAATATCAATATATTTGAAATTTGCGGAATATTTTACATAAGAACGATAGATATCTAATACATTTGATTTTCTATATAAATAATTTTTAAATTAAATATTTATATTTTCGAATCAGACTGTGACGTCACGCCTGTTGGATCTCTTCGTAATTCGAATTTGACCGCATTTAACAATGGCTACTATCCAATAGACTACGAATTCCTATTTGCGAAGCAAACCAAATGGGAATTCGTAGCAATCACGGGGGGTTAGCGTGCAGTGGTCACACCTGACCCAACGAAAAGAACTGTCACGGGCAACGCCGTACTGGCCCAAAGCCAACGGCTGGCCACGCAGTGGACTCTACTTTCGTCGACTCGTGAATTGTTTTTGATTTGTCGCTATTATGGGTTGATTCTCTCCTACAGTAAATTCTGGTAAAAGAAGACGATAAAAAGGAGTTCTTTTTATCCTAGTTCTGGAATATGACTAGAGCTTTTAAATTCTTTCAGCCATATTCGTGGAACTGGACAACGACTTTGCAATTAGTTTTATCAATTGTTACTGCTCTCTACATTGTTACTACGTCTGCTCTCTACAGACCGTTGTTACCCGATTGGATGTGCAGCGTTTTAACAACCAGATGCAAGGTAACCAGATGGTTACGATTTCGAGTCCTACTATAGATCGTCACTTACAAACGGAGGCTGGTGCACGTTAATTCTGCCATGGCCTCACGTTGGCGTGGTGTGAAAGTTTGTGGAGTGGGATATATCAGCATTCGTCAAAACATCAGGCATGCGCAGTTGTAAGAACTAGACTATGTATAGAATAGAGTTCTTCCGTTATTGAACATCATTAAATCTTCGCGCGAAGTTCTGATGAACAAGATGGCAACTCTTGTTTTGTGATTAACGATTTTTGATTAACATCTGATGTTTGGTGTTTGTAATTTCTGTTTTCTTGAAATATCTCACTCTTATATCTCGCTGTTATGGCGCGAGAATATGACCATCTTTTCAAACTTCTGATAATTGGCGACAGCGGTCGGTGCTTGAAGTTTTTGTTATTATATTGTTTTTATTGCTTAACCGTCTTGTCGACTGAAATTTCTATTTTGCATCAAATTATGATTGAAAGTGATGAGTATAGTAATCATTGACTTTCTGACGATAAGGGCATAAAAGTAGTTTCTTTTTTATATTTAAGTTTTGCACCAAGAACACTCGTGTTTACTAGCCGTGTCGTATAGGATATTATAAAGTGATATATTTTCTGGAATTAAAAATAAGTTTTCTTTACTTTTTCCTAGTGAGGGTGAAGAAACAATTCCTTATTTTACATAAGGTCTGAAACCGCTGAAAATCCAATATTTCGTCTAAAACTCAATATTACTTTAATGTATACCAAAATTTATTATTTCAAAATACAAGACTGTAATAAAAATGTGCAAAGTTTAATTGCTATCTTATATGAACTGAAAATAATATTTTTCAGGGTTTTTTTAAGAAAGAGATAATTTGGAGAAAAAAAAATGTTAATATATGGACGTTGAAACAAACATGTGTTTTTCCTTTAGACTATGACTGGAACATCAGTTGTACCATAATCGTGCCAACAAAGAATTTAGACTATGACCAGTGCAGCAATTATACTTCGAAAGTTATATGAATCGTGCTAAGAAAGAATTTAGACTGCACGGTACAGCAGTTGTACCTTGGAAGTTATAAGAAATGTGTCAGTTATATCTATAGCCATAGTCAAAAGGTTAATGGATCATTTAAGTGCATTTAGAATTGTGCTGAATGCCTTCCTTTATTTTTAGAGCAAAAACTCACTGTCAGTCTACCGACTTTTCAGTAATGCTGTCCAGTTTTGTGTAGCAAACCTTTTTTCTGTGTCGCCTGTAATAATTTCACTGTAATTTGAAAAACCAGACCTATTGCATAAATATTAACTTTGTTAAATTTATCTGACAATGTTTTCAAGAGCATTTGTGCTTTTGGTACAGCTACATTCTCTGCCCTGTTTTGGTGGCAATGCTCAACAAAATTCGTAAAAATATATATATATTTTTACAACGAAATAAAAGTTTTAACAGAAATTTATTAACATGAAAAGTTGAGAAAATAGTGGTTAAAAATATTTATATTTTTTAAACTGGTTAGAACTCAAATACACAAAGGTAAGGATTTTTGAAAGAAAATAGTAAAAAACAATACAACCTGACGCTGAACATTGAATTCTTCCAATTTACATGAAACGGAAAATAATTAGGGAAGAAATTTTGTAAGAACCAATTAAATCAAAGGACAGTTCTATGGATATGAAAATAACTTTTTAGAAATTCAAACTTTCTGCTTGACAAGGTTGCCATAAAACCAGGAATGTGCCAAAAAAACGCATCAAAAGCGTTGCCAACAAACAGATGAGAATGCAGCTGTATCGAGCTTTTATCAGTCTTGAAAGTTGATTTGCTATATGAATGCTCTTTTTAAATCAATTCAATCTGCTGAGGAAAGAATTTTTTTTTGATGAAAGAACTGTTTTGGAGAATTAAGTGTTACACTAAACTGCCACCTGTGTTAGTAGACCTCTGATTGCTTTATTTATTGCACTTAAAAATGCTTGGTTTGAAAAACCTCTGAGGATCACAAAATTTCTTAGTTCTAAAATATCCTCCACAGCACGCAAAATGACCGGTCATAACTGTAGGAAAGTGGAGAATGGATAGAAATCAACATTTTCAGGAATGGTACATTCTCTCGGCTTAGTCTTAATCACCTACATCTTTTGTGTCTACTTTTGTTGTGAATTTCATGTATTACAGATTGGCATGATTAGATTCATAAATAAAATTTGAATGAAGAGTAATAACAATTAACGAGTCACAAATAAGCTCTAATGTTGAGTCTAATTCAATTCTGCATTCCAAAGTTAATTTTTGACAAGTTTCAACCTGACACATTTTATATAAAAATGCAATTTAATTTAAAATTAATTTTAAAATTTTGATTAGTTTTGAATTATTTATACCTTGATCTTGATGGATATTTTAATGAAAAGTGTGATAGGCCAAGTGCATCATGTATCTACCACGATAACTGCTCCCGACTTGAAGGCTGCATTGCCGTAGAAACTGACCTTATCCCGTTTTCCATAATGGATGCTTTTAGCATCCAAAAATTTTGTCAAATTTGTGCACTTGCTAAAATTGTTATACGAGCTAGACTAGTAAACTATTATACATCTTCAACAACCTGACAAAAACATAAAATGAAGACACTCATCAGAATACTAAAAAAAAAAAAATGTGCTCTGCTGCTGTCTAATACTTTAGAATTAGATCTTGACAGGCAGGAGTGAATTCATTTCAATTTCATAATAAAGTCATGTGATTAGATAGCCATGGTCCAAGATTTCTGTTTAAAACTAATAATTAAAAATCACTAATTTCTGTTTCAGGTGTTGGAAAAAGCAGTCTATTACTACGATTTGCTGATAACACATTTACAGGTGAGATAACACAATAGATTCCTACTCAAACTAACTCCATGCTATTTTTGGCAATTTAATTTTGTTAAAAGATTTGTGTTGTGTAAAGCCTGTTTTATTATTGCATAAAGTATTGTAAGATACCATCATTTCAGACTTTCAACACATGATTTTGATGGAGGAATTTATAGTTAAATTATACCATACCAGTGATATTTGTATTTGTTGCCTAAAAACTGCATATATCTAGAATCAAGAGATTGCAGACGAAATTCTATCTGCATACTAAATGCTAACAAATGTCGAAAAATTCTGAGCTCTGTTAGCAATAATTTTTCATTTGGATACTTTGTATCTTGGGTACTTTTCCATCCATATCTTGGGTACCTGCATTCCACCAATAGCAGGCTCCAGTTTCATGCATTTTTGCTTATTTCGTGGCATGATTTGTTTCCATGACGGATTCTTGTTTTTGGGCACCATTTTAGCTTATTCCTTTGTGAGTGCAATGGATTTCATGATTTTGGATTTGCCAAGAGATGAACAAGCAGCGAAACTATTTCTTCTAGAAAGAACTATTCTTTATAAATATTGTTTGAATAACCACCTAATGAAATTGAAATGCGACTAGATGCCAAAAGGGTTATTTAGCCTTCGTTCTTCCAGGAAGAAAAGGGAATCTGAACCAAAACATGGTTTATTGGATCATGCATTCTTTTTGATCAATTAATTTACTTATTGGGTCGAGAGTGAACAGCTATTGAATTCAGTGAATTACAGCTTCAAATAAATTGCAACACAACGATAGATTGTAATAATTATATGTGAAAAGTATGTGTCAATTATTTGTTATCTCGTCCTAATATTAAAATCAATTTGAATCATAAAATTGTTAAAATTGATGAAACTTTATTTACAAAAAGAAAAAATACACACGGCTTGAGTTTGCCCCAAATCGCAACAAGAAATAAGCAAAAGTGTGTCTAATTGGCACCTATATTTATTGTTATGGTTATAACAGAAATGTACCATATCTTGAATACCTCAGACCTTTAAACAGTATTTCTTTTAGATTTGGTAAATATGTTTTATATCACCTACATTCACAAGAAATAAAGATGAATATTACGCATCTAAAGTCAAGTGTTATTAAACATTCAGAGCTTAATATGTGTTAGTTACCAAAAATGTGTTTTTCTAAACTGGGACTACAAGTCCTAAATCTAGCTAACTTTTGAATTTTTTTAGCCTGTGCACTCACGAGTTATACTATTGATTAAATATTGCCTTTACAATGAAAAATAGCCTTAAAAATCTTTCACAAAGAGTTGGAATCCTGTGTAAATTTCTTACTTAAAATTGATTTTAGAACCTATTTGATAAAAATATGTATTAAAGTTCAAAACAGATGGAAATAACTATTGACTTAAGAAGAGGTATTTATGCAGGTCAAAAATTCAACTAAGAAAATGTTTAAAACAAATAAAGTGTCTAAAATATTGTAACCAGTACCAAATAAGCAACACTTTGTTATGCTTAGAGCTGATATGTTTTTCAGAATTGTTTGCTAACTGTTTTGCAGATAACATAAATACTGCTTGGAGACACTGGTATTTGCCTATCAAAAATATATTAACTTTTGAAATGGATTTTGATTGTCTATTTTTCAAAAGCATATCTTTTTCAGGTAACTACGTCACAACGATTGGAGTCGACTTCAAAATCAGAACAGTTGAAGTGGACAACGAACGAGTGAAACTTCAAATCTGGGACACTGCTGGTCAGGAACGCTTCAGAACCATAACCTCTACGTAAGTTCTTCCAGATTGGAATTTATTCTGTCATCTTTTAGATATATTGCATCACTAGACAGCAAAGTTTTTTTTGCTAAGCACAATTCCTCATCAAAAAAATTTTAGAATGTGTCTTGTAATAATTCTAATTTAACATGCCTAAAAGTATATGTTACTTTAAGATGAAAATGTTTGTATTGAGTGTAAAGGGAATAATCTCCATCCTGTTTTGTAGTGTCTTAATCAAAATTTTCTGACCAATTTCTGGCCCTCAGGGGTCCATTTACATATTTAAGCAGTTCTTCCTTTCCAGTTTTAGGATGGCACAGATTTGGTTATCCAAACATTTTTATGCACGATCTTCGAAGAAATGGGATTGACAGTGCTGCAGTAGTGGTGGACAGAGAGAGAGAGAGAGAGAGAATAACAGATGACTTTGGATGTTTTCTTAAAGCCTAATCATCTCAAAAGATCTTATTTTCAATTTCTTGGTAACTTAATGAAATTTTAGCCACATTTTTGAAATATCGCCAAAAGTCGACAAAAATTTATTCCCACCACTTAAACTAACAGTACCAATTTATGCTTTCTGAAATATATTAGAAAATGTTTCTTGTGACTTTAACATCCTGCATTCCAATTACAGCAAAAGCTTTCTTTTGAGAAAATATAAACATTGCGATCTTGAACAAGCCAGGCTCATTAGTATTGGGCTGATGCAAAAGTTCGTTCGGATCTCATCATATCACAAAAGAAATAGAAATCTGCATTTTTGAACAGAAGTCTTTTTTACGAACCAAACATAAAGAGAAAAAGAATATGTACTTCAGCATATATTTGGGTTGATGCAGAAATTCATTCAGTTTCGGGCATTAGATGGCATTGCATCGCAAAACCCGTGTTATCTACTTCACGCATGTAAGGTTTAGATGCTTCTTTAAAAAAATTTCAGCAAATACTTGTGGAAAAAATTGTGCTTTAAAAATTTTGTTAAGCATTTCAAATGACAAAAAAAATAAAGAGCATTTTCACATAGTATGCTTAATTCTTTCCAAGAAGGCAAAAAAAAAGTGAAAGTGCAGTTTACGATTCCTTGTGCCATAAAAGTGGTTCAGAAAGTTTTGTCACCTTGACAAGTTTTTTTATCTAGAAACCCCAGAACTTCTACGAGCACAAGATGATGCAGCTAACAGAGATGGTAAAATGTCATTGAACACAACAGCACTTTACTCGATTGCAGGGTTCGCATGATCCTTAAAAACTTATTAACTCCTCAAAATAGACTTTCATTTTTAAGCACTTAAAACTCCTTATTTTTATGTGCTACTCCTTAAAAACTCCTTATTTTTATGTGCTACTCCTTAAAAACTCCTTATTTTTATGTGGAAATTTTCCCATGAGAAAAGGCTATCATCA
This sequence comes from Metellina segmentata, assembly GCA_947359465.1. Taxonomy (NCBI): domain Eukaryota; kingdom Metazoa; phylum Arthropoda; class Arachnida; order Araneae; family Tetragnathidae; genus Metellina; species Metellina segmentata. The sequence continues at coordinate 26,866,802 of OX375876.1, read as the reverse complement.
GTAAGGTGATGGAGTAAAGTTGAAGGGAAGCAAGGCCACCCTGTATGTCCGACCACTCTTACCAATTACCTAACTTGAGTGATTTAGCCTTGAGTGGCATTTACGACTGACGCTTTCCTTTCATAGTATTGTGTGGCGTATCGTTTTTCACAAGAGAGAAATCACTGGCACGACCTTCTACCTTCCCCCCAAAGCGTTCACACCTCACGGTCAACAGGGTTGAACAAAAGGAGGAACCCACTAGAAGATCAGTCGCCAACAACTCGTAAATGGTGATCGATGCCAGCAGTCATTCAAAAGGGGGATAACATCCACAGTACACAGATCTATACAATGCCTCTGGTGTAAACGAAATTTAGTCGTAACAAAAGTCTATCGTAAAAAGGTTAACAACCAATGGACATCCCGGATTGGAACCATCCAACAGCAAGAGGGCTATTGTGACAAATCAAGCGAAGAGGGCGGTCTCAACAGGCCCGTCTTAGTTTAGAATTCTGGAATAAGAAGATGGAGAGAATGGATGAGAGAGAGAGATTGCTTGGATCAAGCTGATATTAACTCAACTTTAAATATTGAAGGAGTGCTTCGAACGTATTGAAAATCGCAATCTGTTATCTTTGAAGTTGATTATTACAAATTCTTGAATTTTTTAGTGAAAGCGATAGTTTACTTATTAAGTAAACAAAATATTATTGCATTTTATTTATTTTGAATTTAATTCAACATTAAATCTTGATGAAAGAGTAGCGTTGAGAATGTATTGAAAATCGCAATCTGGTATAATCGAAGTGGATTATTTCATGTTTGAATATTTGAAGTTAAAATATAATTTACCTATTCATTTAACAGAAATAATTGCAGATTTCATTCATTTCTGTCTATCTAAAATCTGTCATTTGTATTTACTTGTAGAATGCAGTAAAATCTCAGTGTAACTTACATCCTAAAAATATTTAATTGATCTTTTATTTTGAAAATTACTTTATATTGAAAACAAATATGCTTGGATTTCTATTATTGTGAGTTTTAGCTTGGATTTGAGAGAAATATGTACTTTAAAGTGAGAAACGTTATATTGAGATTTCACTGTATAAAAACTGTTTACAATAGCATCCTAGATAAAAACAGCTCCAGCAAGCAGGAGAAAAACAAACTTGTGTTGAGTTGAGATATCAAAGTATAATTTTATTGTTTTAAGTTGTTAGTAATATAGTATTAGGTGGAACTAAGTTCTTAAAAGTGTTGAAACATTTTTATTTTTCACACTTGAAAATTTGTGTATAAACCTTCCATGACTCCTTAAAAATTTCGAAAGAACTCGTTAGATACTCCTTAATTTTATGTTGTATGATTCCTTAAAAATTTTAAAAGAACTTGTTAAATACTCTTCATGTACTCCTTAATTTTTATATTCAAAATTCTGTATGAACCTTGTATTGGTTAAATGTAATTTTTAGTCAATAAAATAATTTTTCTTTAATTTTTGTCCAAAATCAGGGCTAACTTTTGCATTAATCCAATAAACATTTGTGGGAAGTGTAGATTAACTGACCCATCTTTACTCTAGAATCTCCTGATCCTGTCCACATTCTTTACTTCCTTTTGCCAATTTATACAGACACTGGGTCTTTATTATGTGGTAGAACTGAAATGTGAAAAAAGATTTATAAATTTCTTGTGTGACACATAAGGATATTTTTAGATAAATGACAACTATTTTTATAGTTTTCTTTGGAGACTTGTTATGACAAGCTTCTTTGAAAACCCATGGGAAAGATCTTTTTTGAATGAGGTATGGACATATATTGTAGGGTTGGTACATTTCTCAAAAGTCCTTATTTTTGATTCCAGCCTCTAAAAAGTGCTTATATTTTAAAAATTAGTTGTGGCTCTCAACTAGCACACTTTCAAACATTTCCAAATGTCCTGGAAAATATATTCTAAATTTTAAGAGGAAATTTTCAACCAAGTATCAAATTGTTCTTAAATTTGGTGCCAAATCTTGGTTAAGTCAAGCATGTAGCATGTTTTCTTTCCTGCTATAAATCGTTTTATTGTTTGGAATTTTTTTATAAAGAACAGGTAAACATGTATGTGCAAAACTTGATAAGATAGTCTTGTTTTATTCCTGGGTCCATATGAAATGTAATTTAAGCACAAAGGAGATTATTTACATTCTTCATTTCTTCCCACAGATACTATAGGGGCACCCATGGAGTAATCGTGGTCTACGATGTCATGAATGGGGAGTCTTTTGGGAACGTCAAAAGGTGGCTGCACGAGATAGACCAAAATTGTGAAGTTGTAAATAGAATTTTAGGTGAGAGTTGCCAAGAGTTGAAGTTCTTTGATTGTAGGTAAACAGATGAAACCTTAGTCAAATTGGCAGTAAAAATATAAAACTTCAAAATATGGCTAGTAAAAATTTCAAATGTGAAAATCCTCAGTATCTATTTTGGTGGTGTCCACTGCCATCATAACAGAAGTAAGCAACAAGAGCTAAAAAAGTGATTCCAGCTCAAGTTGAATAGTAAAAGTTTTATAATGGCATAAACAGATTTATAGCCATTCCATTAAAATTTGGCACCAATATGGCTCATTTTTGCTAATTTCTTGTTGCTATTTGTTTCCATACCTGCTTTTTATTTTTTGGCACCATTTTAGCTTATTCCTTTGTGAGCATGAGGGCTGTATAACCCTAAATGGAATTTCATGATTTAGGAATTACCAAGTGATGAACAAGCATGAACATTTCATAAAATATATTGCATATTTCTTCAAGAAAGAAATATTCTTCACAAAGAAAGATTTTGTTCGAATCACCACCTTGTAAAATTAAAATATGTCTCGATGCCGAAATGGTTATGAGCCTTCGTTCATGGTGGGAAGAAAAAGGTGTCTAACCAAAATGTGATTTACTGGTTCACGCATTCCTTTCATTCTGCTGTACAGTTAATTCATTATGGTGTCAAAGTTAATGTCTGTTGAATTCTGTTAATTGCAGCTTTAAATGAATCAATACAACGGTAAATTTGAATAATTATGTGTGAAAAGTATGTGCCAATTGCACTCACAAAGGAATAAGCATTGAAGGATCAGCTCCAACAAATGAAATGTTCCTGAAAGGTTTTGGTTTGAGCTGCTTGCCTTTCCAAGCACAGCTTCATTTTTGCATCAGAGAACCTCTTGATGCACTTGTGAAATATATGTTTTTGGTTTAATAGTGTGTACAAAAGTAGTAGTGTTAACCATTGAAGAGAAAATCTGAAAATTGTATCTAAACGTATAGCAAATGATTTCTTGAACTTGGTAGTTTTCTTCAGGTCACACAAGTGTCTGTGGTAGCTGTGTCTGCTGTAGACTCGCTCAAGTAATGGAGTAAATGAAATTTTCTTGGAAAGTGTTTTCGATCTCATTGATATTGTGTGACATCCACATATAACTATTTGACAATCTATAGAACATTCAAATGTTCCAATTCTATAGTGTAAACAAATTCAATCTACAAATGTGAATACGTTTCCTGAGAATACGAGCAATCCCCTAATGCAGTGTTCCCCAACCTTTTTATCGCTGCGAACCGGATCAACGTTTGATAATTTTAACTCGGCCCGCTGAGGGGCGAAGGGGGGGGGGGGTTACGTTGATTGTTTATATTTTAGATTGTTTTGAGTTAACAATTTTAATTTAATTGTATTTATACATGCCTTCAAAATAAAATACAGTTACACCAAAAAATGAATATAAAGTGATTTAACATTTTAACTCACTAGAACGCTAAATCAATGAGAACCCTGAGCTTGTTTCTTTGCAACAAAACGGTTTCATCTGGGGGTAATAGGAGACAATGACACCCGAAGTGTGTTGCTTATGTTTAGTTTATTCCGTTGTTTTGATTTGGTTGCTGTCACTGCAGAAAACCCCGCTTCACACAGATAGGTTGTCGTGGCAATATCAGGGTATTCCGCCATGACTTTAATCCAGAACACCGGCAGAGTTGTTGTCTCGAACGTAGTTTTAAGGCCGCCTTCTTTTGCAATCTCGAGCAGTTGATCTTCTTGCACAGACATGCTAGATTCGCCTGATTTGTTGACAAATGGGTCGCGGATCCATACCTTACTAGTTCGTGGGTCTTTTGTGGTTGGGAAGTAGCGCTCGAACTCTTTTAAAAGCAAAGACAGGTGATCGTGCACCAACTGGGAGAATGAATGTTTCGGCTCAGTCTCGCCTGAAATCCCCACTAATGTCTGAAACATATCCAAAATACCTCTGTTCACGTGCCGTTTCCACAACTTCAGTTTGGCTTTAAATGTAGCTACTTTGTCTGTCAACTTGAAAACAGTTGTCAAAATTGGAAAATAGAGACATACAGAATTCAGAAATCATAATTGAAGCTCTAGTAACAGAACAAATTTCAAGTTCTAATTTACCGCCTCCTAATTTGAGTGGACATTTCATAGATAAGAATCGCACAAACCCGAGAGAAATACACCACAGTAAATAAAATGGAAATGATTTAATGTTCCTTGGTCGGCCCAGTACTATTTGATCCACGGACCGGTCCGCGGCCCGGGGGTTGGGGACCACTGCCCTAATGGACTGGGCTACCTTTATACTTGGTAATACAATAGTATTTAACTTTTGTAGTGGTTCTGTTCATAACTTGTCTTCTGTGTTTCTCACCTACTTCAAATTGGCATCACCTTCCATTTAAATAAGAAAGCAAATATATGATTCATTATAGTAATTGATACCTCACCTACATAAACTGTACATCTTAATCATTTACATATTTGTCATATATCTCATTCATAAAAACAAATAAATTTGATGCAAAAACTTGGGAGTATTAAATTCATATATTAAATAATTTACTAAAGTGTTGTGTACAAACTTTATTAAAACAGCTGTTTCTTCCCAATGGATTACGTTTAATGTTTAAATTACTGAAATAAAAAATCTATTAACCAATACGCTAAGACAACCTCATTCTCGTGAACTATCTAATAGAAAATTACCAAGAAAAGTTGCATATAAATCAGGTGTTAAAGATTATTGTTTATAAAATGAATTAATAGATGTTATAGATACTTAGAGGGTGCATTGTTTTATTGCTCATACATCATTTCTTTGTTGTGATAGTTAAATTTATTGTAATAATAAAACTATTAAGAGGAAAGCTGCACTTATAAAGAGTCCATAAGCGATTTCCATCAAAATGTATTAAATTTGGTATCTGTTATTTTAAATATTAATTTCATGATTCCTAAGTTTATTTAAAAAATGATACATTCCATATATTTTGATTAGGTCCTTTAATAAGTAGTGTGATTGAAATAATATTCTGGAAAGGATGAATAAAGATTTTCACTAGGAACTCTAGAAAGAGCTAAACTTGTCCAAACTTTTTTTAATGTAAATTTAAAATGTGACATAACAAAATTGAATGTTTAAAATGATGAACTTTGTGTGCAATTAGTTATGGAGATGTTCCCTTATGCTAATTCTATGCATATGAATTTTACAGAATTCCTATAAAATTTTACTTTTAATTTCCTCTACATGAATAAATATCAGTTTTTCTTTCTGCATTAGAATTTTAAAGTGCCTCAATTTATCTGTCTTTAAAATCATTGTTACCATTTCAGTTGGCAATAAAAGCGATGACCCTGATAAGAAAATAGTCCTCACAGAAGATGCACAGAGATTTGCCGACCAAATGGGAATACAGCTCTTTGAAACAAGTGCGAAAGAAAACATTAACGTTGAAGAAGTAAGTTCTTGACTATTTCATAAAGCTTGCTTTTAAGCGACAGATTTCATGTACTATAAATTAATCTTTTTCATGAAGTAACAAATATTTTACAGTTAACTATTTTGTAGCTTATGAATTGATTTAATTATTATTTTTATACTGCACTCTGGCTTTACCAAATATAGCCCTTGTGCCATAAAACCCAAACACAACCAACCATACTGGACTCTGTGATTCGTTGTCAACCAAGAGCTACTGGTTTAAAATCGATTGCCTTTTTCAGCAAGTGCTTTTTAAAAGGTTGTAGAGAAATTCGGATCAGGGTTTATGAAAGTTCTCAACCCCATTGTTATCATTTTCTTTGAATGTTGTGTTACTGTCTGGTTGTGTTCTTTTGACTATGGCTATAGATATAACTGGTGCGATTCTTTTATGGCACATTTCTTATAACTTTCAAGGTACAACTGCTGTACTGTCCCTATTCTATATTCTTGCGATCAAGGTACAATTGGCGTACCATCCGTTGTCTAACGGACGTGCTTGATCAGTATTCATGCAGATTCAGGCGTCTTTACAAATGTAAACAATATCATGAGGAGACGGTAGTAGTAGCCAATCACTTTGAGCGTATGATTTTAATCTGTGAATTACTTAATGCGGCGTTTGAGAATACAGTTCTTGATAATCCGCAGTTTAACTCTGACCCATGAATCAAATGATCCTCGGATTAGCCCGAGACTTGTGAATATGGCTGTAAAGGCATCACGACAGCATGTGGGCAAGTATTAAAAGGTTCTTTCAAAACCCAGTTGATTTTCTTTCTCATCAATCAATTTCAGAAACAACCAGTAATTGTTTGTAACATACTGAAAACAAATGGTATGCAGTGTGATACAGTTATAAGAAATTTCCTCATGAAACAGCATTTACCCAACTTTTGGCGAGGAAGAATATGTCAAAATTAACTATGTACAATGCAACTACCATATATCGTTACCACCATACCAAAGGCACCCATCTGTATTTTGGCGATTTTCACCTAACTGTATTTTTTGAGTCGCCATTTTATGTTTTGTACTATGGCAAAGCCACAAATCATCTCGGTTCTGAGTAGAAATGCTGACACTACTATGAGTCATCAGTCAATTTTTCCAAACTTTGAACACATTTTTGTAGAAACATTTAAACACATTTTTGCAGATGGGTGCCTTTGTTCAGTGAGCTGAAAGAGCAATATGATCTGGCTAGGTTGTCACCCCAATTTCTGTGTGCTTGAACCCCTTAGGTATCCGAAATGGGATTCCGAAGGGCTTCCCTTTTCCCCTTAGGCAAATATTTCAGATGAGTAACCAAATGAGTTGCTTAAAGAGTAGTAAGATTCCTAGTTGCCGAATCTGTTAAAAAATTTTATATTGAAGATCAGGACCCCGAAATCTTAGGTAAAAATATCACTCGAGAACATCTCTTATTAGGTTGCTTGTGTCAGGAGGAGCTCACAAAGTTCTAGGTAGATAAACTCCTTGGGTTCTAATATTTGTGTAGTTAGGGGCAGGTAGCCTTCCAACGTGAGGGATAAGTGTTAACAATTTTATTGGGTTGATGCAGAAGTTTGTCCCATTTGAGGCGAACGATGACAATGCATCGCAAAACCAAAGTTTGAACTACTTCCACATTGTTTGAACAAAGGAATTTCAACGAGGACTCGGTAAAAAAATTGGGTTGTGTTTATTAAATTTTTGTTAGGCATTCAAAATGGTAGAAAATAAAGAGTATTTTCGACCTATTATGCTTTTATATTTCTGAAAAGGCAAGAATGCTTTGCAGACATTAAAGAAGATAGGTTTTGCATTGGATAGAAGTGCCTTCAACAATTCCATGTGCCGTAAAGGGTTCTGAAAGTGTTGTCGCCTGGATCTGTTCTTTAACCAGAAACCTCTGAACATCTTACATTTTTATAACTAAATAAATACACCCTGTAGAAAATCACAGAACTTGTAAAATGCTTTAAACTTTCTGCACTCATGAGGATTTCAGTACTAATGGCTACATCCAGTACTGATCAGCTTTTGAAAAATGTTTGACACTGGACACTTGCAAGTAATCTGAGGTGTCTATGAACTAAGTAATCTGTCGAGTGTTGAGCAAGGGATTCTGCCAAACAATATAGTAAAAAACAAGTTGACACTTTTGAAAGTTTTGACAATGTTCATGCATAATTTTATAATATGTGTTACTAACAATAAAGCATTCATTCAAGTGTAGGAAGCATGGAATAATATTGTACATTTATGTTATATTTAAAAATGTCTAGCTATTTATATTGTCCATGACCCCACTATTAAGCCTAAACTACTTGTTATCCCTTTAATTGACTGTGGCCAATGGCTAAGCTATAGTGATTTTTCAACTGCTTTTTTAAAAATTAAGACATAAATACAAAATAACACAATTAATGTGATTAATAATTTATTAAATAAAAAATACAACTGAGCTTTCTATTTGAAAGGATAAAAGTTTAAACACTATGAACATCTTTCATTTTGCGAAATGCACCCTGAAATAGTCACCTGTCACTTTAAGAGTAGTGACCCATAAATATATATCTAATCAGACTATAATTTAGGTCTGTCACTTACACTTACTGATAGATTTGTTAACATGATGATGTAATTTACTCAAGAAAACTATGTAGGGTGTCAACTTGTGTTTTAAAGTTAAACAAATGTTTTACCTTTTGCTTTTATTTTGAAAATTCACTTTTTAAATGGAATACCATGTAACAAACTATGATTTTTAGTAAAATATTCATTGATTTACCATGTTTGTTACAAACTCCGATTGTTTACTTAAAATAAATATTGGTTAACATGTCATGTCAAAGACTCAATATTTTTTTATTTAACAAAGTTATGTATGATAAAAAAACAACAGTGTATAGGACCTACAGAAATTTAAGTAAAAAAATCAGATTTGGAAAAAAAAAATCCAATTACTTGATTTTTTGTTACACTCTGGCAAATGCATATTGCAACAAAAAATTCTCAAATTTGTATGATCTCGCAACCTTGTTTGGATCCAAACATTACAAGTCCCTGTTTATGGGTTAATAAGTAATCTAAACTGCTTGAGAATCAGATGAAAAAATATTGCTCGTGCATGAAATTTGTGGTGCTGTAACTACACTGTAATTTAAGTGTTTCATGTCCAACAAATTTAAACTTGTACAGGCAAAAATTAATTAAAATCATAAAAATCTGATTAAAATTTTATTTAAAAAAAAAATCATGATTTTTCATACTTTGGTTAAATTTATTCAGTAACTTAAATAAGCTTTTTACAAAACAGTTAATAATAACTGTTATCATCAATTAGCAATAGCTGTTTAAACTGTTATTGCAAAAACATAGTTTTGCCTATCTCTTCAGGTAGATTAAACTTTGTTCAGCTGTACCACACACAACAGGTAGAAGACTGTCTCAGAGTTCCCACGGTCCTTGAAAAGTCCTTGAATTTTTTTGACCCAACTAGGGGCCCTTGAAAGTCCTTGAAAATAATGAAACTTGGTAAAAAGTCCTTGAGAGTACTTGATTTTTTTTGACTAGTACATAATTGTGTAATTTTTTCTATCGTTGGAACTTGTCCAAACTAGTTTCCTTCATGGCAGGTGTGCAATTTGAGCGTCATTCTGAGGTGTTATGTGCTTTGACACCACATAATATATATATGAACAACCACAATTGGTGATATATACATGAACCACTTAATATATATATGAACACACAAGGTCATAAACCACGTTTCATTGATGCGTCGTCCCGTCGCTTTTTTGCATAAACTATACGAATATGAAAGAGTTCCGCCTCTGAACATTTAAAAAATTGTCTCGGGGATTAATGCAGAAATACAAAGAAAATAATGTTTTTGAAGGAGGGTCACCCTACTTTTTCACTTTTACATTATTATTAAAAATTTGTTCAATTTACGTCGTATGTACAAGAAATGACAACTTAACAGTTTCAGATTACTGAATTATCTGTTTTCGTAAAACAAGGAAGTTTCTTTAATCATGTGCCTCAGCTCGGGGAAATTCTATTTTTAGACTTGAATGGGAAGGATATTTTATAGCATGCCTCGCAAACCAGCACTACGTTCAATGCTGTGATGTAAGGTATTAATCTGGAGTAAAATTTTCCGCAGATTTCAAATCTGTTGAAGATATATTTTAAAAATTATTTATTTAAAGAAAATCATATTTTTAAGGTATCAATCTAAAGTGAAATTTTCCGCAGATTTCAAATCCTTTGAAATTTTCAATCTATCTTTAGCAATTCCGATTTTACGAAAAAAACTTTTCAATCCCAGTCAATATGTTTTTTATTTCTTGCTCTCATTCGCCAAAAAGGGGACAGGAAATGTAATCTGTTTCTTTTTTTTAAAGCAAAGGACAGAATATGCAATCTGGGTTTTTTTTTTGAAAAGAGAAAGTTCAGGTGACGTCACAATCTCATGCGAAAATATAAAAAAGGTCACGTGGGGAGAAGAAGCTCATTTTACGGGGTTTCTTCTTTCGTCTGGACGAAACGCGTTAGAAGAAGCAGGTAGATAATAAAACTATTTAATTCATTTTTAAATCTTCTAGATTGAATTTTAAAATTCGCTGCTCCCCAAAAATTGCAAAAAATTCGGACTACCTGTGTGCCAAATCTCAATGCTGTAAGTGCCATAAAATTGTCAGGATTTTGCGGCCACGAAAAAACAAAAAAACACTTCCTATTATAATATAAGCTGGCCAGGCATAAAATTCAGACACCTGAGGTATCAATCTAGTGTAAAATTTTCCGCAGATTTCAAATCCGTTAAAATATTTACAATCTTTATCGATTGCAAAGGTATAAAACCTTTAATAGACCTTTTTTTGTGTTCGTAATGAATATCTTCGTCAAATGTGGCTGCCGAATTCGTATTGCGAAAATATAAAAGTTACAATTAAAGAATCATTTTCTTCTTGATTTATTTACAGAAAGGCACATTTAAGGTATCCTTCTGGGGTAAAATTTTCTACAGATTTCAAATCCGTTGAAATTTTTATTATCTTTAACGATCATGAAGATAGAAACTTGGGCTAGAGAATAAAAAAGCCGTATTGTCAGTCAAGATTTGAATTTGTTTTGTTTCTCAAACAAAATAAACCACGACAGCCGTCTGTTGTAGTGGCACTGGGCGAGAGCTAAACAGAGACTGTCGTGTGTAGACCAAACCATGTGCAAGCTCCCATACTCTTCGTGACACCAAAGAATTTATCATATGATATTTTATCATACGACCGAAATCAATATGTGTGTAAGCAGCCTGAAAGTTAGCATTGAGACAAGAAGCTCATTTTGAAAAAAAATCACAGGTTCTGTGATAAAAGAAAATCCAAACTATAACCAAAATTGACAACCTTTCCTTTTTTTTTGACTGTCAGTAGTTTAAAAAATGAAGTAAAAAAAATGCCTTTTTTTTTTTTTTTTTTTTAAAAATATTTTAATTTGACAATTTTTGTACATGTTTTGTTTTGGTGACTATAAAAAGGTCCTTGAATTTTTTTTTTTTTGGTTTTGAAAAGTCCCTAAAAGTTTTTGAATGTTTTTTGGACAAAGGTGTGGGAACCATGTGTCTGTTAGTTTACATAAATAATGTTTCCAATCATTTGTCACATATTGACACATTTCTCAAGTTTGTTATTGGATACCTCCTAAAATCACCATAAGGTGACATAAATTTAAGTGTTGCAAAAAATCTAAACAGTGGAAAGAGCTGAAAATTCCTACTGTAATATTAAATTCTGATTCGATTTCTGTCAAAATATTTCAAGGCTCCTGTTCATAATTTTTCAAATGATTAATAAATAATATTGTCAACTAAAACATTATGTATATTTTGCTTGGGTACCTTAATAGCAACATGCTACAAAATATCAATGCTATTGAAATATTATTTAGAACATCCATAAAAGTCTGAGAAACTGATTTAACATTAGAAAGTCCAAATTTTCTGTATTCATGAATGATATAAACTTGGTGTCTGAAGTTAAGTTATGATATACAGGGTGTCCTGGAATTTCGTGTACAAACTTGGAAGGGATGTAGAGAACATCGTTAGGAACGATAATGATTCAGGAAAGCATGGGCGGAAACGTCACCCTCACGTGATAAAAAGACACAATAAGGCCACAACACAGAATGTAGTGTAAAACCCTTTATTATACAGCAAAAGAGAACAGTGTATGACTTGCAAGCATCACAGGAGGTGTTCGAAATTGCACCCATTGGCATGGATGCACGCACAACACCTATGTGACATGGATTGGCGAACATTTTCGAAGATTCCTGGCGTTTCGCTGATCGTGGCAACGGCGGCGGAGATTCGTGCCACAAAGTCCATTTCAGAATTTACAGGCGTGTCATACACAATGCTCTACATGGCACCTCAGAGAAAATTATCAAGAGGTGATAAATCAGGTGATCAGGGAGGCCAAGCGACGGGACCGCCATGCCCAATCCAAATATCTGGTCCAAATGGTCACATAAACACCTTGTGTAATGAGATGGCACCCCATCATGTTGAAACCACATTCCTCACCATGTTCCACAAGGTTCTGATGTACCTGAGCGAACATTTGATGATTTTGTTGGAGCCTCGTTAGATATCTTTCTAGATACAACTGAACAGCAACACGTTACCCATTTCCATCGTCTAGGCCGTAGATGAAGTAGATGTCCATCAACTAGGTGTTTCTGAAATGATTCATGTTGATCGCATGCAATCGGAGTCTACAATGAGGAAGCCACATATACCGACCTTGAGAGCTCTCGTATAGCGCCACCTGTCAATTTCCGTCCATGCTTTCATATGTAATTATGGTTCCTATAGATGTTCTCTACCTCCCCTCCACAAGTTTGTACACAAAGTTCCGGGACACCCTGTAGCTTCTAAATTTTAAGTCAATAAGGGTTGGTATTGTAAATTATGAAGTTGGTGCTCAATATAATGTGAAGACGTCCCCTTATGGAAGTTTTAAGCATGAATTCATGGAACACATTCCCTGTTAAATACCATCTTTGAATTTACTTTTCTGTTGAAATTGTTTGAATAAAGGAGAGGTGATTATTCCCCCCCCTCCCCATAACTGTAGAATTTAAAATGATGCATTTAGATTGAAATTATTTAAATATTAGGAGCTCCTTTGTCCTGAGTTTTGTTTCGTGTAAACCTGCTATTGCATCGGATGATTAATTTTCCTCCCTTCTCTTTCAGATGTTCAATGCCATCACGCGCATGGTCCTGAAGAGCAAAAAGGACCAGAAGGAGAGGCAGCAACAGTCGCACGAGAACACAGTCAAGCTACAGAAAGCATCCCAAAGAAAAAAGAAGTGCTGCTAGAACTTGTTTCAGGAAGCAAGTGAAGCTCGTGTTTGTCTATAGTTCTACGGTGTGTATTGGTTTTTCGTTCATTTACACATTGTTGGGTTGATGCAAAAGTTTGTCCTGTCCTTTCGACAAAAGTTCAAAGAAAAATGATTTTATTGACTAAAAATTACATTGAATCAGTAAAGTACTTGCTCTTATGTTCGATCTTTCTCTGTCTCTCCAGTAGCTGCATCGTTCTTTACTTGTAAAAGTTCTAAGGTTTCTGGCTAAAGAAGTCCTTTGGGTGACGAAACTTTTCGAACCCCTTGTCCTACATGATACAAATCTCCTTTTGTGTTTGCAAAGCATTGTTGCTTCTCTTATAGAGGAAATGAAAAAGCATCCTAGGTTGAAAATGCTCCTCATTTTCTGCCATTTTGAATGCTTAACACAATTTAACCCCTTGGGTACAGATTTATTTGAAAAGTAGTTTGGATTATCATTTGCTCACTAGTTACTGTTATATTTTCGTATAATTTCGTTTGATAAGAATGGCAACAGTATGAGAGAGATCGCATAGCTTCTGATCTCCGCGTTCATTCCGAAAAAGAATGTCTGATGACGCAGTCGTGTAAATATTTCTATGAATCGAGTCAGATTAAATAAAGTGTATTTTTGTAGATGACAATTGAATAATTTGATTCAAGGAGAGTCTCGTAACACTAATCGCTCTTGCCATGAACAAGAATGTACATGTTGAATTGTGTCCTAGCTTGAATGACGAATTAGACTTTGTCATCCGTAACTTAGGCAAAACAAGTGCATGACGAGCCTTAGTCGTCAACTGTACCCAAGGGATTAAAAATACAACCCACTAACACAAATTTTCAAAAAGTACTCTGAAATTTCTTTCAAACACCATCCAAACTTTGCATGTGTGAAGTTGATAACACTCAGGTTTTGCAATGCAATGCCAGTGAGCGACCCAAACGGGACGAACTTCTGCATCAACCCAATAGATGCATGTAGACCTCAGTACCAAACCCTAAAAACATCTTTTGTATAAACCTCCTCTAGAACTCCTTCTCTGACGCTTATTGTCCAAAGTGGAGGCCACGTCCTCTCATGATCAAAAGTAGTGCCAATCTTTTCACACATCTTGACTCTCTGAGTGAATAGGCTGTAGTATGTAAAGCCACTTTTAAAGGTCTTCTCGGTTGAGCATTTTGGAAATCGTGAATGCATTGTTGCCATTCTATCCATGATTATCCTCTGTTAATAAGTTCGGGCAGCGGTAGCCTGTTTGGAAGAATAGTGGATTAGCAACTAGAGGGTTGAGAGTTTGAATCCAGTCAATAACCATTGTGTACAAAGGGGGCTGGTGCACATTCAATCTGTTGTTGACCTCAAAAGTCCTCTCGTTGACAAAGTGTAGAGAGTGGGGAGCGAGCGTCATCTGACCGTGGTTCTAAATGACATGTTGTCCTCAGACTGCCGCCAATAGCCCACTGTGTTGCTCCAGTGTACCATTAATTTAAGTACCTACCTTGTCCAGCATTATTTGGCTAACTTCCACATAAGACAAATTAGAACCTTCTAGTCATAGCAATTCTTATTGTGAATATACCAATCATCAAAGGTCTAAATTTGTTACTTGATATTGCAACTTATCAAACATCTCAAAATTTAACTAGAAAATCAATCCTGTTACCGATACAGACAGCCAAAGTTGGCATCTGGTTAATTTCTATGAGTAAAATGCTTTAAAAATTGCATTTTATGGAATTATTTTGAAATTTTTTCTTTAACTTGGTCAAAGATACTCTTAAGTTTTCGTAACTTTTCGAAAATTGTATTCCATTGTCTTTGAAAACTTCTTAAACTTTACATAAACTCTAGTTGGGAAAAGGTCGATATAGGTATTCAAAAATACTGAGGCTGAACTCGCATTTCTCTTAGTGTTTTTCATGTTTTCTTAAGTTATAAGATGTTCTTATTCAAGATAATTAAGGTGTATGCTTACACCAGAACATTTTTTTTATTAAATTTGGCTTTAAAAATCATCCTTTTCAAAATATGTCATTGGTTTGTGCTAATTAGCATGTTTTTTGAATTGTGAACTCTCAAATTCTTATGTGCTTCAAAAGGAATTCCCATTGGAAATAATTTCTAATGTTATTCTCCATGTTTTGATCTTCAATCAAATTGCTAGAAGAAACAGGTTTCTTTATATAATTTGTTTTCACCAAGGAAGTCTAGAAACAAGATTTTTTCAGGAACTATAACTTTTAAGAATCAACTAAAAATTCATTTCTTAAATGATTGAAGATCAAAACATTCCCTGTATTATATAGATTATAGTGACATAAAAATAGTTATAATAGCTCAATTCATTGTTGAGTTATCACTGAACAAAACGCCATAGTGCAAAAACACAGTTTTTCAGAAATCAAAGTTTTGGAAACACGTTTGTACAGGGTGACGGTATCTAGCAAAAATCCCTGAAACAAGAAAACTATTTAGAATATTTACGAGATCTTGGTATTGTTTGAAAGCTAACAAGTTGGAAAATATTTTTAATTAAAAAAATATATATATTGATTTTCGTGATTTCTACACTCTTAAAGGGACACTTTAATGTTCCAAGAGACTTCTGAAATACAAAGAATTCCACTACTTTTTCTGGTTAGATTTTTATATATTTATAATTTTCTAATTCTAGTTGTTATATATATTTATTTAACAGGCAAACTATTTAATTTTAGTATTTATTTTTTATAGAAAAGTTTAATTTAAATCTCTTTTCCAAGATGTGTGTTAATTGATCCGTTTTCTCTTTTTGTAGCAAGGAGGCCTCCATGTGCTTGAAGTGGAAGCGTGCTTTGATATTGTAAATATGTACAAGCTAATTTTTTTAAATACTGCAAAATAAAGAGTACTCCAATCATTCACGTCTCATCCAATGACATTTTTTAACGAATTGCTTGTCTGTACTTGCATCCTCTCTACATTTCATTGCTGTTTTTGTAATAAATGACTGTTCATAACAAAATATTGATTACACCAGTGTTTTAATAAGAGAGGTAAGTGTGTTTAACATGCACTTGCTTTTTGTGTTTTCCTTTTCAAACTTGCTGACCAAACGGTCTGGTGGTTAAAGTATTAGCCTCTAGATCGGAAGGTTGGTTCAAATCCGGGTAAGTGCATGGATGTTTGTAAGTGTATGGTGTAGATGCGTCTGGTGCACCTTAAATCTGTCGTGACCGAAAGTTGTCACGTTGGGTTGGCGTTGAAGTTTGGAGAGTGGGGTGCAAGCTTCAGGTGTTGTTTCGTCATCTGACTGTGGTTCAAAATTATGTGGTGCTGTCCTTGGATCTTTCTTTTAAGGGATTGATCCCGGACCGTCATCAATAGCTCTTTGTGTTGCTCTAGTATGATGTTTAATAAAAAATTACCTTTTCAAACTTGGAAATTGTGTTTCTGATTGCGTCCTTTACGAGATAAAAGCTGAGCTTCCCTAATAGGCTAGACCAACCGGTATAGTGGTTAAGGTGTTAGCCTCTAGATCGGAAGGTTCCTGGTTCGAATCCGGGTCCGGGCATGGATGTTTGTAAACGTATGGTGTAGAGGCGGCTGGTGCACCTTAAATCTGTCGTGGCCGAAAGTCCTCACGTTGGGTTGGCGTGGAAGTTTGGAGAGTGGGGTGCCAGCTCAGGTGTTGCTTCGTCACCTGACCGTGGTTCAAAATTACGAGGTGTTGTCCTCGGATCTTTCCCTTAAGAGACTGATCCCGGACCGTCGTCAATAGCCCGTTGTGTTGCTCTAGTACGACGTTAACTAAAATTACCATTACCATTACCCGGACCGTCGTCAATAGCCCGTTGTGTTGCTCTAGTACGACGTTAACTAAAATTACCTTTACCTTTACCTGTCAATTTATCACCATGTTAACTTTTACTGGAAATTGCATTCATTAATGTTCTACCTCTGGATTCCGAACAGTCGCCAATAATCCGATATGTTCCTCCCGCGCGACGTTAATTAAAATACCTACCACAATGCCACATTATCTTACACCTGAACACTGCCGACCAACCGGTATAGTGGTTAAGGCGTTAGCCTCTAGATCGGAAGGTTCCTGGTTCGAATCCGGGCCCGGGCATGGATGTTTGTAACCGTATGGTGTAGAGGCGGCTGGTGCACCTTAAATCTGTCGTGGACGAAAGTCCTCACGTTGGGTTGATGTGGAAGTTTGGAGAGTGGGGTACCAGCTCAGGTGTTGCTTCGTCATCTGACCGTGGTTCAAGATTGCGAGGTGTTGTCCTCGGATCTTTCCCTCAAGGGATTGATCCCGGACCGTCGTCAATAGCCCGTTGTGTTGCTCTCGTTAGGGTTTGCAACCCTGTAAGATTTTCAATCCGGTCGGATTGACACTAATCCGGCTGGATTGGTACTTCGTTAATAAGTCTATCTAACCAATGTGTATTTTCCAAAATCGGCTGAATGAAGTTACGTAAAAAGGATATTATTCCATATTGACGAACAAAACATTTATTTTAGCATTAGAAAATCAACTCTATTAATACTTATCCATAGGTAGGAAATCAATCACCAACAATTAATTATTGTACTACTAGTAGTAAGTATTCAACGATTGATGATGATAAGACTTACTAGTTTCCACATCCAATATAAACATCAGTTTATACCTAATTTTTTTCTAAAATTAAGTGATCTCTATCTCAAATGTCGTTGAGCAAATGATATATAAATTGTACCTAACCTTGTCTCATACAAACATAAAAATCTAATCTGTATCAGTTTTCTGTAAACATAACAAACAAGGGAATTCGTAATTTTTCTTAATTGCTTAAATCGAAGTTATATAGCAATGAAAATCACTTTTGAGTTTGAAAGAACAATCTAAAGAAACAAATCGTATTAAATGTGTCATTCCCCAACCTACTTCTCAATTAACTGCAAATAAAACTAGTGGCCGAGAAGGCCCTCTCAGTTTCGACACTAGTTTTTTTAACCGTCATTAAGTAGTCGTACAAGAGACAAATATTTTCCTTTTACTCCATTTCATATATATGAAGCCATTTCTTTCTTCAGTGTGTTCTAAAAATCTGTTTCTTTTGTAAAATTTGTCTTTTTGCAATAGTCATCATTTTCTTTCAGAATTTGTTTTGCAATTCCTCTTCATTAAAAACATATTATTGATCATTTAATTTATTATTTTTGCTAGAATTCTCCAAACTGATGTCTGAAAAATATAAAATCGATTAATTCACAATCGATTGTTTAATAAACGATTTTGCGATTTTAAAGTTGGGTTTGAATAATCGGTTATTTGATTTAAAAAAATTCGGTTTTATCGGATCCGGACCGGATTTGATAGATGTTGCTGGATCCGGTAGGTAGCCAAATGATGCCGGATCCGCCGGATCGGATAGCAATCCCTGGCTCTAGTACGACTTTAATTTAAAAAAAATTTCATTAATGTTCTAAGTTACTTCATAGATGTTTTCTAAACACATACCATGGGAAAACTCTTCTAGTAATTTTGGTACGCATCTTTATGTGAATTGACAGTGGTTAATCATTGGGGCAAGAATCCGAGATACATGTATGCTTTGGGGAAGAGTTTATGTTATTTTCATTACCGATATTATCCATATGAAATGGACACCTATTCAAGAATCGTAATTTGTGTTCAGATGCGAAGTCTGAAATACGAAAAATTACTACTCAACTACAATCACACTCGTCAATACTGTGGAAGTAAATGGTTCAGTTTTTCGAATCGAAAGTAATAATAAATCAAGGACATCTAAAATAATCATTCAATTGTTTTGAATGGTAATTGGTAATTTTGTAATTAACGTCGTACTAAAGCAACACAACGCCAATTGTTTTGAAAAGGGCGCCAGCATGTAGATAGGAAGACATATTTTAAATATAGTCGCTCTAGAGCGATTCAACGAGTTTGGATGCAAGCATGGAGAGAAATGTACTGTAATTTTTCCTTTTAGAGCCAAAAATGTTTTTAAATCTGTTTTTTTTTTTAATTAAATTAAATTTTGCGATTTGTGTAGATTTAGAATAATAGCTCACTTTATAGTGACTGTCTTCCACTCGAATGTTCTGCACCAGAATAAAATCTTAGTTAACGTTACAGGGTTGCGAGTTCAAATCCAACAAAGACCGTCGTGTACAAAGAGAGCTGTTGCACATTAAACATCCGTGACAAAAAGACGTGACATCCAATATACTCACATTGGCATGGTGTGGAAGTTTGAAATTTGATGAAGCTTGAATCAGCTCAGGTGTTATCTGACCATGGTTCAAAATTATTTGGTGTTGTCGGATCTTTCCCGTGGGAGATTGACTGTCGTCAATAGTCCGTTAAGTTGCTCCAGTGCGACGTTAATTAAAAAAACCCGCTAACGTTACAATTATTACATATTGTTGACGATCAACCGGTCTGGTGGTTAAGGTTTTAACCTCTGGATTGGAAGGTTCCTGCGTCGAATCCGGGTCAGTGCGTGGATGTTTATAAGCGTATGGTGTAGAGGCGGCTGGTGCACCTTAAATCTGTCGTGACCGAAAGTCCTCACATTGGGTTGGTGTGGAGGTTTGGAGAGTGGGGTGCCAGCTCAGGTGCTGCCTCGTCATCTGACCGTGGTTCAAAATTACGTGGTGTTGTCCTCGAATCTTTCATTTGGAGTATTGATCCCTTACCGCCGTCAATAGCCCTTTGGGTTGCTCTAGTACGACGTTAATTAAAAATTACCGTTACATGCAGTTACCATCACGCCAAAGGCACCCATTTACAAAATTAACGTTTCACAGGTATGGTACAACACAACTGGCTGTTGGCGATTGTTCGGGTAATGGTAATTTTAGTTAACGTCGTACCAGAGCAACACAACGGGCTATTGATGACGGTCCGGGATCAGTCCCTTAAGGGGTCCGCCTACCTTAAATAAGCGAATTTCGACGAAAATTCTAAATTTTTTTTGATGGGTACTATTATTGCCTGCATTTTAACGTTTCCAAAACTGTTTCATTTTTAATTATACGACATTTAGAACCAAAGATATCGTTTTTTAAACGCAAAGTGATAGCAGTCGAATAAAACAGGAAGTGTCAATTCGAAACCAGAGCTTATAGAATTTTCGAACGATCAGAAAACCTACGACATTTCGCTACACAGAATACTATGGAGATGGTGATTCAAAGGGATTCAAAACTGTGAAAGACATTTATGGTTCCAACACCGTTCAGAAATTGGAATGCATTGGCCATGTCCGAAAGAGAGTTGGATGTCGACTGCGAAAGTTGAAGAAAACGAAAAAGGGGTTAGGTGGAAAAGGGAAATTAACCGAACATTTCATCGACAAACTCCAAAATTACTACGGAATTGCAATTCGTTGCAATAAAGGAAATTTAGATGCACTGCAAAGCACAGTAATTGCTTCTTTTTACCATTGTTGTTCAAACAAAAAGTCGTCATTCCATGGCCAATGCCCAGTTGGAGCTGATAGTTGGTGCAAATTTCAGAGAGCAAAAGCTTTAGGTAAAAAATGTATCGACAAATCTCCTGGTCTCTCAAAAGATATTATAAATGCCATAAAACCAACATATGAGCAGTTGTGGGATAAACAATTGCTAGAAAAGTGTGTACATGGGAAAACATAAAACGCGAATGAAAGTTTTAACGCATTGTTGTGGAATATTATTCCGAAAGAAACATTTGTTGAACTGCAGACATTAGAACTTGGCATTTACATAACCATTCTACAATTCAATGAAGGCTCCAATGGCATCATATCCGTGCTAAAAAAAAACTAAACATAGAAGTTGGAGAGTATACACTTTTGGGATTGAAAATTGTGAATTATGAACGAATAAATGATTCGATACGTCACTCTCTTCCAAGTGCTAAAGTCCAACGGAAAAAATTACGAGGCAAGAAATTAAAAAAAGGTGTACATGATGAGGCGAAAGAAGGTCTAATGTACCTAACCGGTGAATTTTATAATTACATAGGTATAAAAAATATAATTTCTTTTGTAGCAAAAACTTTAAATGCATTTTCCCGCAAATGATAATTTTACAAAATAGTTTCCACCGTTTTTTCAATAACTTCCACAATTTTTAATATTTTTACTAGAAATTTTGTACATGCATTTTAAATACTATTAACTATGATATCAACTAAAATTTTTAAATAATATAGTACATTCTTTGATTTATAGCTGCTTTTGTGAATAATTTGCTACAAATTTTGAA